>CM074306.1:7714221-7736721 GCA_037194245.1 Opsariichthys bidens
GCATTTTTGCTGTGCTTATTTTGTTACAGAGAGGAAAGCACACAGCACATTTTCACATATTCATCTAACCGTTACTCTCAGCAGAGTGGGTAGCGTCAGATGTTTGAGAACAGTAGACAAAGAACGATAAAGAACTTCGCCACTAGTATATCAGGGCCTGCAGTGTTGTCACGATACTGAAATTATGCATTCAATTTGATACCGGACTAAAATATCTCAATACCAATACTGAATCCTATCTTTAAAATAGGCAAAATACTGCAAATTACAAATAATATGACAAATACAAGAAAGATACAAATGAAAAAAGCAGTTTTCAGGAAAGGTACAGTTGGTAGCATTAAAAACATGAAGCAGTACAACGGTTTTCTGAAGGATCATGCAATGCTGAAGATTTCAGCTTTGACAAAGGAAAAAATTACATTTTAAAATATATTCTAATAGAAAACAGGCGTTTTAAATTGTAACAATTTTTCACCACATTACTGTATTTGATTAAATAAATGCTGACTTGGTGAGCATAATAACTTTTAAATGGTAGAGCAGCTGAATATTAATTTCACCCAATCTTCCTGAGAAATGCCCTGAATGAACGATGAACACTTACTTTGGTCTCTTCTTGAAGGTTTGCGGCAGAAGCGGTGGGGAAACTCGAGCAGGGGACTGTGGAGGGGAGGGGTCTCCTCCAGAAAGTACCGGAGGGAGGGGCAACTCACTGAGTAGGCGTGTCCTGACTTCTTTTTCCTTTTCTTTCTCCCTCTCCCTGTCCTTTCGTGATGACCTATGGGAAAGACTGCTCTTCTTTGGACTGAAAGAAAGAAAAAAAGAGAAAACTTAAAATGCCAGCCAAAACAATCACATTTATCTATTGTTACTACCTGCAAATTAATTCAAATGGTGCAACCAGTAGAGATTTTGGACGATCACTTCTATCAAGGTTATGCTCACGTGACATTGCTGTGCGGTCACCAAAGCTTATCGTTTGTATGCGTTTTTAAGCATTGCAGTTTAAAACCAAGTGCAAGCAGCAAAAGAACTAATTTTGCATTTATGTGGGCCTGTCTGAAGCTGCCGCTCATAGAGTGCAGGTTAGTAAATACTCGGGGTGTGAAGATACACAAACATTCAGTAACATTCGTTACTCACGCGCTGTTTGGAAAGTTTAAAGATTCGAGAGAGCACGCCGCATCTTGGACAGAACGCAAAGTTCTCCTTCATACCGCAAATGGACCATTCACTCAAAATTAAAAACGCTCATATCGGCGAGTATCCTAGTAAACATGGTCGTTTAAGTCTCAAAGCAAATTCACACCGCACAGACAAACACCTCTGTTTGATCAGTGTGATACCCCTGTTGGCTTCTGGTGCCGTTGGTCGGAGTCTGTTTTCACCCGACTGAACGTTTAATCGGCGTCTGTTGGGTCATGGAATGTCTGAGCAGTGAGATGATTTTTCAACAAACTCTGACATAATCTGACCTGGCCTCGAACCGTTGCCATGCCGGTACCTTGTGCACATTCGCACACGCAACAAAACACTGCAAACGTGACATCGCAGCTTGTTCATTATAAAAAATCTAATAATTATATAATATATATATAAAAAGTCACCATGCTCAATTTAAATAGTCTGTGCCTATTTGTTGCCAAGCACATTTTTGCTCATGTGAAGGGGATTATTTTTCCCATCAATACTGGAACTCGCGTGAAGTGCTTTACATAAAGGTTTCGGTTCAGGACAAATGCATGCATGTAAACCTGTAGTAAATGCACTTAATACAAAACGCCTTTCTTTGGAAGTATTCTCGTAAACAAAGACTTAATATAACGTAAACGGAATACTGGATCCATGCATTCGGTCTTAAAGTGACAGCAGCCTAATATACCTACCGTCATCTGTGTCATTAATGTAAATCAAACAACAACAAAGAGAAAATCTCTCAAGGCTCGACTAAATCTCTGTAGCCTCACTTTAATTGGAATATATTTAATTTACATATTGAAGATATGCAGTTTTTTTATACATTTGATTACTTTATACAATTTAGGCAAGTATTTCTAATTTAAAGTTTTTCATATAGGTCTATTTCTTTGACAAGTAAAATGTCAGTGATTTAAATATGAACCGTGATTAAATAATATTTCCAATATATTTAGATGTGACAAAGCAACTTTTTTCATTTGTCCTTCCTATAATAATGGTAGATACAGTTTGCACAAATATAAATAGTAATAACTAACACCTTGTTCACAAAGAGCAAATTCTGCTACATGGAATTCACAACATGTAAACAGAAGTAGTAAACTAACAGTGAATTGTCTGTGGTGGGCGTAGTTAGTGACAACAGCCTTTATAAACAAAGCTATTTGCATTTAATCTAAACAGACACTGCCAGGAAATAACAGTTTGTTCTCAGCTTACACACTTTACAGCCAAACATGCCCACATGCATCTGGGAAAAAGATATAAATGGCCAAGCATATATATTTTTGATCAGGGATATCATCAAACAAACAAACAAACAACAAACAATCTCTCATCATGAGCATAAAGAGCTGAAAAGTAATTTCAAAATTTGAAGAGTCTTTCCTTGCATCTTCAAATAATTCTCCCAATTATATTACCGTTGATTATGAAATGCTCTTAACATGCAGATTATAGACCTACTGCTAAATGTAGATTAAAAAAATACATCTCGTCACAAACCTGGTCTGAACAGTCATTTATTGTATGTCTGACATAAAAATAACTATTTGCTTTTTGAACCGTTGTAGCGAAAGTATCTTTATCTGCTAGCTGGGTTTCTGCTACTGTGGCTAAAATAACCACGTCATGTGCAACTGTTGTTTTGTTAAAGCTGTGCTACAGTTGTACAGTTTGTCTTGCCAAGCAAGGGCCCGGAACTGGACCGAGGTTCACTATTTGAGGTCCATTTTTGGTTGAACAAATGCTTTATTATAAACTTGAAACCATTTGTTTATTTAAATTTCAATAATTGAAAGCATCAATTCAATTTGATTATATCAACATTTTTTTATTATTAATAATTCATTAAATTGGAGAAATATTGTAATTCAAATTATCACATTGTGGTAGTCAAATGAATGCATTAAAATAATTTAATTCATGTTTTAAAATGTAATCAGATGAAAAGAAGAACTTTTATCTTTACTTTCTGGCAGAGCTGAACAACAGAGGCTTACTACATTAAACAGACAAAAAAGATATTTCTTAAATAACATTTAAATAAATTGTACTATTACTAAATAGAACTATTATTGTACTTGCTATAATACTGAGAAGTACATTTTATACAATAATATATTTCTATCATAATTTAAACCAAACTTATTTTGATGGGTCATAGTGTAGACCTTTGCGTTTTAGAGTATTTGAAAATGCTTTTTCCAAAAAAAAAAAAAAAAAAAATGCTTAAGCTTTCTATAGTGAGACGGCAGACGATGAAAACACCATGTGCGTAGCAGTCAAGTGGAAAGACGTTGTATATGCGCAAGCGAGCACACTCATTCACTAATCCCTATATAGTGTACGGCATTTGAGTGCACTACATCTGCAGGGCGTGAACGAAATGAAGAGAGTGAATTTAGACGCTGACGAATACATTGTGCATCAGAGAGCTGGAGCTGTCACAGAAACGTGATAAAACTACTTTTATCCTACATGTTACGTTATATAATGACTTTATTTTGTAATCATACATATCTCCATGACAGTTTTGTAGTTTGATCGATTGTATAATTAGTTTGTCATGACTGTGTTCATAATCATTAAATACTATAAAAAACTGCAAACAAAAATAAACACATTAACAAGAGTACACTCAAAAAAATATTTCAGTCTAAACATAAGTTTTATGTAATTTAATTACATAGCAATTTTCCATACATTTTGATTACATAGTTTTAACAAACAAACTTATAAACTTAATGTGATTCATATTTGTCTGTCATGTTTAAATGAAATAGGTAAGATTTATGTAATAGTTCACAGGTTAACGAACACTGTTTAGTGGTCATGTGTGTGCGCACTACTGAGTTAAAGTACTGTTGAAGCAGTGTCAGAGTTAATGAGATCATTAAGTGTTGATTGAACATTATTGATGAACACCTGCTGTTAACAAGCAGAATCACTGAAGGACAGAGAAACACAAGAACTACAACTGATGAAATCAACTGAAGATAAAAGACATTTAATCTCTGACTATTCATAAACTCAACTATTACATAAATCTTACCTATTTCATTTACATATGACTGACAAATATGAATCACATTAAGTTTATTAGTTTGTTTATGCTTTAACTATGTAATCCAAATGGATGGAAAATTGCTATGTAATTAAATTACATAAAACTTATGTTTAGACTGAAATATTTTTTTGAGTGTATATTAATAAATTTTTTTATTTTTAATAAAGTTTTTTATTCGTTTGTTAGAAACTCACGCCCACAGATGACGTGGTGGTTGAGCGCCCACAGGCGACCGTTATGATTACGTTATACTGCACATTAATGAATATTTTTTAAATCATCCACTAGATTGTCATCTCTTAAAGCTTAATGAGTTAACAACAATGCCACAAATGATTAAAACACCTTGCTGTTAGTAAGATTAAATTGAGGTAATGCCAACATAATATATTTGAATAATAAAACAATATATTTATTTTTACCTCAAGCGTCCTCAGTCCTCTCTGCATTGGATTTTGGGAAATAGTGCTTCAGCGAGTGCACATCGATTGTACACTCGAAATCAGAGAGAATTGTGGGTATAAAGTAGTGAAAGAATGTAGGGAATGAAGTCGTTCACTCAAAATTCGGACATCACTACAAAATGGTCGACACACAATATAGTGGACTATATAATGGATAGGGAGCAGTTTCAGAGACAGCTTCTGTGGTTTTTTCCCCCCAATAGTGTAGTTTAGCAAATGTACACGATATTATAATAATACGTGTTCATGCCGTGATACAATTTCGTACAGGCATACTGCTCAGACAAACCATGTGCAAACTCAGCCAACACCACTGTTGAGTATTTTCTCCTTAAAACTGGTGTACTGCTCATTTCCCATCTTCACAAACATGTAACCAAACCCGCCAACATGCGGGACTTTCTATCATGTTCAAAGCTGGTAAGGATACTAACTTTTAGAAGGCAGCTGTCTGACTCGGAGATGGAGAACAGGAACATTAGCATTAGGGCTGCAACGAACAATTATTTTGATAATCGATTAGTTGGCCGATAATTTTTTCGATTAATCAGATAAAAATCCTAATTTTCTTTTTTTTTTTTTAAATTGACAAAAAACACATTATTGCACATCCTGCCCACTGTTCTTCAAACAAATGTGCCAAATGAATGCTATGAACACATACAGTGCTTCATGTCTTAGACTACCCGTCACAGAAAAGAAAACTTTATATTTTGTTTGGCCTCCTTTGGCTTTGATATCAGCTTGCATTCTTGCTGGCATTGATTTCATGTACTTTTCCACAGTCTCTGTTATTGACTGTAATTGGGCATCTGAAAAAAAGATGCCCAATTTTCTGTCTTTCTTGTAAAACAGTAAATTTGAAAATTCATGATGACAATATTTATATTTTAGCATTAGAAATACTACTGTGACTAAACAGCTTACACATACCGGTGTATTAACATTACAGAAACATAAAAATGATTTTGGTAATCACCAGTACTATTAGTTTAGGTGGCGGTGGTCTAATAAATTTAGGCACTGTATATAGTGAATATAGTTTAAATCTCTACATTAAAAAATAAGAAAATCAAAAACACAAACTCAGCGTTAACCAACAGTCAAGAGAAATGATCTGCAGGAACATACACATTGATTTTTAAACCTAAACTGAACTGTCAACAACAGATATTTCAGCAAAATGAATATTTTTGCGCTGAACATTAATGGTCTCCCTCTCTCCACGTTCCGTCAGCGCCGGTGCTCATTCAGTAATGCGAAGTTTGAAGTTTAACGCAGACTGTCAGGACAAACCTTTATGCAAAACGGAAATCCTCGCATGAATTTGAAACATGTACTGATAAGGATATAGCCGTAGAATGAACGTTTTGCGCTGAGGACGCGCGTGCATCTGACGGGGGCACGCCATGCTAAACACGGAGCTAATGCATTAGCTTGAAGCTTCAAATAAAGAGTTCTCATGTTTTGGGCAGTTTGGATCACGTACCTTTCCCGCAGCAGCTCACTCTGTTTTCTCCACTGTTTTTAAATGCATTTTGTCCATAGAAAGCTGTAATTTGACAAGACTGGCAAACGTTTTGTGTGCACGTGTGCAGACCCGACTAATCGACAATGACAATCGTCGATGATTTTCATGATCGATTTTATTGATTGCTTGTTGCAGCCCTAATTAGCAGAAGATTAATTTGTGTATCATTAGCAACACATTATTAAGTGTTTGACAACACAGTCAAGC
The DNA here is from genome assembly GCA_037194245.1 of Opsariichthys bidens. NCBI lineage: Eukaryota > Metazoa > Chordata > Actinopteri > Cypriniformes > Xenocyprididae > Opsariichthys > Opsariichthys bidens. Next base: position 7,720,694 of record CM074306.1, read on the forward strand.
CAAATGCTAATCGTAACAATTACCGTTGTGATGCAGAAAATACATTAGCATTCTGATACATAGACGGCCCTGCACAGAATTATTATTTACAATGCGTTATTGCAGCGTTGAGCTTTGTAGCCAATCACAGAAATATTTGTAAAGCACGCAAACGCAATGGCCAATCAGAAGTTTAAGCTAGTCAGAACACTGCATACTCGCAAATCCTTTCAATATAACCAACAAAGTAGAAATAAACGCAATGTCAATATGAGATTCACTGCACAGCGTAAAGAACTTCATTGATTATAACAGGAATTTTTGCAAGAGTGCAGCTTCGTGTACTTCGCATTACAGCAGTTTCAGCGGTGCATGAGCAGGCTAGCGCGTATTTTTTTCAGCGTGCATGTTAACCAATAGGGGTGGGTGACATAGCCTCGAAATTACATCACAATATTTCACGATTATTTGCGATAACGATATTTATGACGATACAGAGACAAATATATGGAACAACGTATTATTGGTGATTGCAGCTGGCAGGCAGCAGCGTTTGTTAGTGCAAACAAAATGAAGCGCATTTTCCATCCTTTTCTACTGTCACTGATGACAAAAGTATAGTGCAAAGGGTCAAGCTTTTTAATAGAGATGCACAAAATTCTTGGCCGATACCCGTTTTTATTCCAAAAACTATACTTGTCAGCATATACAAACAAAAATCTACTTTTCTTCAATGCAAAGTTTTATTTTCATAAAGTAAAAAGTCAGTAATAAAATAAAAAAAATTCAAAAAACTTAATACAACAGCACAAATAAATGCAATAAAGAGGGTTATGAAACTAAGTTTTTTAGGTAAGAAATACTACAGAAATTAATCAAATGTAAAATCACACATCCAGTGTTATTTTGTAGTAATTTCTTTAATTTCTGTAGTCTTCAATGTAAAAATTAAATACAGATTAATGCTTACAATTAAAAGTTATAAAACGTATTCAATCAAGATCAGAAAGTGATTTTCTTTGTCTTTTGTTCTTTGATTAACATGACAGACAGCAGCAGGAATATTGGACTGCTGTCCCTCTCTCTCAACTATTTAGCATTCCAAAACTGACTGTGTTTAACTGGACACTCGCCAAGGCGGCATTTTAACAATTTTGTATGTATTTGACCATTTTAGCGCAGTAAGCCACTCATTTGCGTACTTGCGACTTGTGTGCACCACTAATATAGATGAGAGGCGCTTCGCACGCTTTGGTTTTGAATGACTAAATTTTACGCAATACAAGCACTCTTCAACTGGAGCGAATGAGACGAGAGAGAGGAGGCGCCCGCGCGGGTGTGTTACTTCGCCGTCGGAAAAAAGAGAGCGAGAACGCACAGCTGACGTTATTCCCTGTGCCGCTGGTAACTAAACGGATCAGCTCAGAATCGGAAAGATGAAACACTGACCGGTCGATCACCTATCCGGCATGATAATGTGGAAAATCGGCCAAGTGGTGAAACAAGTTTGTTGTGTGTGGGTAGTGAGTGAGTGGTGAGGGAGTCGGGTGGGTTGCCGGTTGAAGGTTGCCCGATTCGTTCCCATGCGGCAGGAATTGAAAGTGGGGGGAAGTGAAAAAAAACACCTCTCCTCACCTTTGATAAATAAACTAAAAAAGTGCTTGAGCCAAGACATCTAACCCTAATTTAATTGCTCCCCTTGTAAGTCGATAAAAAAGTCTGCTTAATGATGAAAAAAAAAATAAAATGTAAAATGTGTCCAAAAGGTTGTGCTTAATTGTTGGAAGTCTGACCTCTTGTAACCAAACCACTTCCATACTATTGAAGTAACTCCCTTTTTAGGTCCTAAATTGTCATAGGAGGCCGACATGCTGCTCTTACTCTAAGACAGATGTTTTTGTGCACACTAGGGAACGTAAATGCGCCATACGTCATCGCCTCGCTATATCATTGATGTCGCGACATGACACTTTTTTTAATCATGTAAAAAATGATACCGGTGTTATCGTGGATGGTATGATATGGCACAGCCCTATTAACCAATGAGTGCATTCACACCGGGAGCAGGAGCAGCGCATAAGCATCAAGCAGAAGCGCTGCGAGAGCAGAGAGTCCATTTATGCTGCGCTGCTGATGCTCAGTTATTTTGATGGACAAAATATGATTTCACACAAAAAGTGCCCAAAATGCACAGAATAAGCATGTCTAGTGTGTTTTAACAAGAATTTGATGTCAGCAAATTAAGAATCAAAAATATTTATACAAGATTTGCCCATTTAAACGTGGCAGATGATGTAAAAACAAATATTACCTCATTCGTATGCAGCAATATGACAAAGGCTTTTTTGTTTGTTTGTCGTTTACTGTTTATATGCAAATGTTGTACACCTCCTTATGTTAAACTTTCAAGACTATCAAGTTTATAAATGACCAAATTATAAAATCAAATTTTGAGTTGTCTTTGTTAAAAGAAATGCTCCCTTTGGAGCTGCTGCTGTGACGCTGTACAGATGCTTCCAGTGCGAATATTAGATGCAGTGACAATGTAGTTGCGCTGACGTGAAGCTGATGCGCCACTCAGACTCGCGGAGCGAAAGGGCCAGTATAAACGACAGCTTCGGTGATTAGAATGACAACAATCTTTGCTCGCTTTCTGTATATAATACATAGCATATATTTTTCATGCTGTTAAGTTTCCGGACCGACAACCGTATTTAAATATCATTAAATACAAACCGTATTTTAACCATTTCTGATCTAGGAAATTCCTGTGTGCATTTGCCAATCATGTATGTCTGCATTTGCAGAACTCACCTGTCCCTGCAGTCTCCCAGAAGAGCCGGCGGCAGGGGAAGAGGTGGAAGTGTGGATGTCTTCATCAAGTGTGCGGGACTTTGTGTAGACTTCTGTGTGGGGCTTTTCGAGCGAGAAGAAATAGGTGTCACAGTTGCTGAGGGCGGAGGAGCTGGCGGAGGGCTGTTTAGAGGAAGAGGCGGAGGGGATGAGAGAGGAAGAGGAGGAGGAGAGTTTGCCGGGAGAGGCGGAGGAGATGAGAGAGGCAGCGGAGGAGGACTGGATAACGGGAGCGGTGGTGGAGGAACCACAGAAAGCTCCTCCGCCGTAACGATGCTCGGAGGCGGAGAGGGCGGTCTTTGAGGCTCAGGAGGTGGGGCCGTCTCTAGTGGCGGCTCAGTGTTTTTCACCGGGGCATTTGCCACATTGGACGTGTTCAGGCGGAGGGAGGGAGAGTTCTTGGCGGCCGCCGCCTGACGCTCTTTCTTTCTTCGCGTCAGCTCGGCTCCCAGGCTGGACGTGATCGGCAAACGCGAAGACGAAGGGGAGCGGCTGCCTGGGTGATTGCTGTGGGAGGAGCCTCCGCTAGCCCCTCCGGAATATAAAGAATGTTTCTTAGTGCGAGAATGGGAAGAGGACCGGCGAGAGGAGGAGTAGTGAGGAGAACGGCTCCGGGAACGCAAAGAAGGCCTGAAGAGGAGAAACAAATAAATAGAAATGTTTTAAATCAGACATGTGAACTTGTTCAAATCAACTTCATCAGGACAGACAAAAAAAAACAAACAAAGTAATGCAGTCAGAATCCAAACATTTCTAAATTCACCTTTAAAACATGACCTAATTACACAGGATCAAAATGCGGTGTAGCAACACAGCTTTTCCCATATTTTGACGTACATTCAAGTTGAATTGATAAGGATGCACCGAAATTTCCACTACCGTAAATTTCAGATGAAATGGGGTCGGTTCGATGGGCTGAAACCGGTAAGTGAAACAGATGTTTAATTGGTGCTTCTCCAATACCACGTGTTGACAGTTCAACGACTATTTCGTGCACACAACGTGGATAAGCTACAAGAGTTAAACATGTCAGCTGTGTGGACACTAGCTCTAGATTAACCTTATTAATTTCTTGATTTTAATCGGTAAGGATCTTGTTTCTTAAATATAAAATCTTTTATACTGTGCTGTTTTCTGTTGACGCATGGAACAAAACTTTGTTATGAAGCAACAGTCTCAACTTTAAAATTCTTTCAATTTTATTATGAAATCCAAATGCTTTGCCGCTTTTCATACAGAGTGACATTTCTCTGCAGCCGCCTCAGTTTAAGTGGCAGAAGGAATCATGTGCTCGTGAACCGATCATCTCACCTTTACTAGTTGCAGAACGGAATTAACACGGGTGAACACCAGAAGGTGCGTTGAAAGATACATTACAACTTACCGAACTGAATCCTGTTTCATGTAATCACCGTTTCAACTTGGGAAAGATGTCAATAAAACAACTTGTAGGCTCTACAATGTCACTTAACGTTACAATCACCTCAAGAAAGCTATTCATTGTCAAACTACTAGCTAGAGAAAAAAAAGACTAATGTGCAATTTAAATGTTTGTACAACATTATTAAATAAGCTTGATTAATTAACTGATTATTAATTGAAGTGCATCCTGAAATTTTAGTTTCGACACGGATTTTCTTTTCGGTGCATCCCTAATAATGGATAATGGGAGACTTGGTTCTATGCATGGGTTTGTTGATTGGATTTTGAAATATGGGCGTTGCACTCAAAAGTAGAGGCAGATGAACATGAGCTTTCAAAAGAAGGGTTTTAGCATAAATAAATAGGGTGAATTTCATGCTGACTCTAATATTGATTGAATGATCAGACAAAGGCGTTTGCACATTCCCAGTAAACAACACCCTTTTTGAACAAAGAACCAGTCCACACACAACAGCAGCTTTTAGTTAATGAAATATTCTGTCACTTTTGATGTTCCTTGTGGCGATACAAATGTTGCCCTTCAAAAATGCTTCATAAGCTCACCATTTTAACCCCATATTTTCCACAATGCACAGAACCGGACCTGAAAAAAGAGTAGGTGCAGTTCTGTGCTTCACAGATAGTGGTAATCAGTAAATTAAAGCCTTGCGAGGGGAAGCCCAGCTAAATATAGACCTGTAATACAGGAATTATGGAACGTAGACAGAGCGAGATCTCATTTTTCATATTTAGCTATGCAACTTTAAAACACTGTAAAATTGACTGTCTGATGCACTGTGTTTTTAATTACAAACCATTAGATTTATATATGCTCTAAATTTAAAAACCCCACTACTCATAACTGATATCACAGTAATAACGACCTGCTGCTATAAATTCACAATTACCAAGTGATGCTGATAACTTAAAGGGATAGTTCACCCAAAAATGAAAGTTCTGTCATTAATTACTTTCATATGTTTCCACTCCAGTAAGACCTTCATTCATCTTCGGAACAGAAATTAATACATTTTTGATGAAATCCGAGAGGTTCATCTCCCATAGGAAGCAACTTAAGTAGTGCCACATTCAAGGTGCAGAAGAGTAGTAAACGCATTGTTAAAATAGTCATCGTGACTACAGCGGTTCAAGCTTAATGTTATGAAGCGACGAGAATACTGTTTGTGCGGCAAAAAAACAAAAATAACGACTTTATTCAGCAATTTCCTCTCTAGCCTGTCATTCTCCTACGCCGTTTACGTTGAAGACACAATGAGGAGCTTCTGCTGCGTCAGCATCGCATGCATGCGTCGTGCCGCTCACGTGAACCGCATCGGCCAATACTGAGCCTTCGTTCTGACGTAAACACGGAAGAGCTGCACTGCGTCTACTGTGTAGAAGGACTGACAATGTACAGAAGAAATTGTTGAATAAGGTCGTTATTTTTGTTTTTACACACAAAAAGTATTCTAGTCGCTTCATAACATTGAGTTTGAACCCTGTAGTCATGCTGACCATTTTAATAATGTCTTCACTCCTCCTTTGGACTTTGAACTATTTCATCAAAAATATCTTCATTTGTGTTCAGAACATGAACAAAGGTCTGGCAGATTTGGAATGAAATGAGGGTGAATAAATGACAAATATAATTTTTGAGCTGATTAACCCTTTAATGCTGCAGTTTAAGATTATCTATGAATGACTAGTTGTGCTTATGATCAACATTTTTAGACAAATATTTCAAGAAAAACATTTAAATCATGACAAAATAATCCATTTAAATAAAGCACATAAATTTGCGCGCTTAAAATGATCATTGGTATAATAAACACTGATCGAGAGCACTAACCATGATATCCTTCTCACAAAGATAATCACATCTTTAATAAGCTTCAAAGATAGTTACCCCAAAAAAAAAAAAAAAAATCATTCCTCATTTACTCACCCTGAATTTGTTCTAAACCTTGTATGAATGTCTTACTTCTGTTGGACACAAAAGATGATATTTTGATATGTGGGTAACCCAACATTTTCATTTTTTTTTTTTTCATACTATGGAAGTTAAAGGGAGCCATCAAGTGTTTGGTTATCCACATTTTTCAAAATAACTTCTTGAGTGTCCAACAGAAGAAAGACACTCATACAAGTTTAGAAGGCGAGTAAATGAGGACAGTATTTTCATTTTTAGGTAAGTAAAAAAAATAAATAAAAATGTGTCAACACCTCAACACAATGTCTAATGAATTTCAACTAACTTACCCGTCAACCAGTTAGTTTACACAGCATGATGTGAATAATTCCCCACTTTTTACTCCCCACATTGACTTTTATAGCTTTATCAAATGTCAAAATGACTTCTTTCAATATTGTGAGTTTATATCTCAGAATTTTGACTTTATAACTCACAATTGCAACTTTATAGAACACAATTCTGAGGGGAAAAAGTCAATGACCTTTTTTGTGTTTGATCCACTTATTAGTGTTCCAAAGTATTCTAAAGTATTTAGATTAAGTTACAAAACTTGAGTAATGTAACGAAATACGTTACAAATTACTTTTTAAAGCATGTATTTTGTAATCTGTAGTGAAATGCATTTTAAAAGTAACCCACCCAGCCCTGCGAATGGGGTCACTGTGTATGTGATGCACATGACAGATGAGTGAATTAGTGTTTAGCGTACCTGGACACTGGACTGGTGCTGGATGATCGTCGGTTGCCGTAGGGACTTCCAGGTGAGTGTTTTCTGCTTACATACGGACTTCCATCCTTCTCAGCGCTTGAAGACCTCCTCCTTCCATAGGGGCTCTCCGACCTCTGTCTACTCCGCCTGGGCGGCTCCCTGTACGGACTCGGGCTCGCGGCCCTGCGCCTGGAGGAATAGCTGTTATCGTGGTCCGCAGTGGAAGGACTGTCCACTCCACTTCTCCTAGACTGACCCTTTCCTTTAGGGCTCGACTTGTGGCTCTTCCGATGGCTGCGGTCCTCCTCATACTCCTCGCTCCTCCGCTTGTCTTTGCGAGACTTTGATGAACGGCCGCTTTCCTTGCTGACGGAGGAGGACGCGGAGGAGGCGCTGCTCCCCAGACTGACGGCTGACTGCAGCGCGCTGGAGGAGAGAGAGTCGCCGGACTTCTTATTACTGGACTCACCTGAGCGTCTGGATGTAGAAGCAAGGCACGCGGCTGGGCTGAACTTCTCCTTGGCCTTCTTCCGGCTCTCTTTGCTCGTTCTGTCCCGGTCCTTACTGCCTTTCTTTGCGGCTTCGGCCCTCTCCGAAGACTCCCTGACCCGATTCGGGTCTTTGGACTTCTTCCGGGAGCGTTTGTGTTTGTGAGCCCTGTTCTCTTTCGCAACCCCCGCCTCACCGTAGTCCGACAGCTCTAGGTGTTCGGCGTCTCCGCTGTCCACCGGTTTCCCGGTGGCGGGGGAGTCCAGGAACGTGTCCGAGTCGGAGCTGATGTCGTCGTACTCCACCAGAGGCTTGATGGCGCCCACTGCTGGAGGTGCGACGGCAACGCGCACGGAGCCGGTTTCGGCCTCGTGTTTGGACTTGTTTCGTTTGTGCTTGGAAGAAGTGGACGAACTCGTCGTCTTGGTGGGATGCCGACCGGAGCCCGCGTGCAAAGGCTGGCCGTCCCCGGTGCCCGCCTGCAGCTGATGATGATGATGATAAAGGGATTCAGCCTTCCTCTTGGTCCCATGCAGGCGGTCTGATCCAGGCATACCTCTGTCCTCCGGAGACGCGGACCTATGTGGTCAAGACAGCACATGAACAGCAGAAATCGCTCAGTATTGGGTAAAAGTGTGAAATCTAGCCAGAGGAAAGAGTCGAAGCGAAGCAAAACAAAGATGCGCACGCGATTTAATGCGCATATGTTATCCACAACTCATCCCCGGTCCCGTGGCGTCAAAATATATCCAATCCAAGAGTAGAAATCCAAAAACAACAAGCAAAAAGATGGTTTAACGATAACAAGTTGTGTCTTTCACGATGGCATCACTGGTCGTTTCCAGGGCGCCTCAAGCAGCGCATTGCGCTCGCGCCTCTCGGCTAGCTTTAGCTAAGCTAGCGTCCCTCGAAAAGACAAAAAGAAAGAAGAAAAATACAGGATGTCCTTGTTTTAGAGTGTTTATCCTTGTTCGATATCAAAGCTTAAACAGATGTTTAGCTCTCCTTGCACACGTTTTCTGAGCTTTAAAGTAGTAAAGCTCGCTGTGAAGGGATATTGTCCCACATAACTGAAAATAAAACTTGACCCGCTTGCTTCTTGTTCACATTTTCGCTTTAATGTTCAGTGTAAACTCTCTGTAGTTTCATATTCATCGCAAATGACCACATATTTATGTGTTAAAATTGATTCCAGTTCACTTAAGCGGCTCTGGGAAGAAACCAGACCTAGAAATTGGGCGATGTTTGTGGATATAAAACCCTCCACGGCCCTGAATTCAGAGAGAATTCACTTCATCCATTACAGCCAAAATTATGCTCAGCCTCTTCTGCGCATGCGCGGTTTAAGCCCATCCCACGGAAAAGGAAATACCATAGGCTACGCCATTTGGAACAAGAATGTATTGTGTATTTCGTCCTTAATTACTCGCATTCACACAAATTGATTGTTATATCGTTGCTAAATAGCGAAAACGAGGCAGAAAGTTTATTACGTTATAAAACTGCCCGTTTGACCGGCTTCTGTAGAATAAAAACGCTGTCAATCTTCTTGGTAACTAGGCGACAGCCAATGAAAACCCGCAACTGTATCCCGCCTTCAATCGCGGTTTGCTTGAGCTGGACTTTACTCAGCTTTTGATTCCTTTGGTTTAAATGTTTATTGTTGATAATTGTATTCAGTTGATTATGTAATAATAATAATAATAATAATAATCGTATTGAATAATATATCAGACAAAATAACAAAACATTAATGCATTACCGACACTATTATGTTATTGTAGCACGTGTAAAGTTACACTCTTCCTTCGTAAACAAGCGTAATTTTTAAACAAAATCAATTTCCACACCAACCACAAGCTATAAGCGTGAAGACTTCTAATGTTTATGCCAATATAACACGCGTACAGATAATTTGTGTTATTATTTTGTCACTTAAATGAGAACCACACTACATTATTTACACAATCTGTTGTTTAATAAATGCAATTTTGCCAACAACTATGGTAATATTAGCCTTGTGTAACATATACATTAAGTGCAGTATATCACCTTCGTAAGCACTCATCAACAGCGAATGTATGCCGAGTTTGCAGTTGCGGTTTTGTAGCTGAATAATAGTCGATTCATTTGCTGTAGATATTCGTCTATTTTCCAAAAAGCTGGGTATTTTCACATGTTGATGTCGCGCAGAGATGACGTCAGAGTGAGCGTCCACGTCTCCAACCGATCTCATCCTGGGTTGAGAAATGTCTTGAGTGATTACAAGTCTTTTAAAGGCTGTTACATTTATAAATCAAAATCTGATGTGATGAAGATCACTTCATCTTATACATATTACATATACATTACCTATTGCGCATGCGTCTGTTCAAGCATGGCAATAAAATCGTTGACCTTGTGGGGACCTTTTGGTCCCCAAACAGCTTATAAATCATACGAATATGTTCTTCTTTTCTTTTTGGAAACCCAATGTGTGTGTGTGTGTGTGTGTGTGTGTGACTTTCTCTTTCAGTGTATGCTGTTTGTGTTTAACAATAATGCTTGTTTGTTATTTTAAGAGGTTTAAATCATCTCATAGTCATAGAGTTTTGATATTTATTCTGTGTATTAATAATACTGACAATAATATTTGTCTTAGTGTTGTAAATGTTGGCACGAAAGCACTTTATGATTGTTTATTCCTAGAACAGACGTGCATTAACTGTTCATTTACCATTTATAGCTGTTTACAGTTCTGCAAAATAACTAAATGGTTAAGAGTAGGGAAAGATAATTCTGAATATAAAAATATTAATAACAATAAATGTGTCTATTTTCCTTATGCCGATACGTGTAAACCGCAGTGCTCAACCATTTGTTTGGGAAAACGCTGCCTCGTGTTACCACCACGATTACGTCAAATGACGAAGCGCATCTTTGAGTTTTCATTGGCTAAAAGCGCCGAAAGACGCGCTGACGCACCAAACCCGGAAAAGAGCATAACAATAACATGAAAACAAATGATTTATAGTCTCTACGGTTTACATACAACATTACGACAAACTATTGCACTTTTCCCAAGTAGTCTGCAAACATTTATCCACATAAATGTTTTCATTTCCACAGAACGCCAAACGACTAACTTTCTGTGAACTACAAATAATATATTGAATTCATCTGAAATGTAACTCATATATATATATATATATATATATATATATATATATATATATATATATATATATAATATTACCAGCATGACAGCTAAAAAACATACTGTTATATCATAAAGTAGAACCGTAAAGACCATGAACATTGTCCACAGACAATTACTTTTTACTTTTGCTACGGTTATTACAGAGAGCTTTAAAGTAGGCTATTAAATAGTCTGACAGATTAAACGGCAGTATATATTAACAACACTGACCCTAAGTTAACTGTAGTTTACAGATAGGGAAACTGAGATCTGGTCATGGTAAAGGGGAGGGGGTGATCCGCAACACAACAGGAGATAAGCTTCATTTGTTCATACTTCAACCACTGGGGCTCTTCTGCATCTTCGCCATATACAAACGCGATGAAATGAAGTGAAAACACGGCATGAGCTCGACGGAAACCAGCGGCACCGACACATCTACGTCCTTTTAATAACCGGACGCGCTTTTCCTCTCCGGTTTACCGAGTTTATAGTGTTCGGGATGGGTAAGGAGGTGAACGGCGTCTCTCGGAGTCGCTTTGAGGCGAGTAGATACAGTTTATTCTCAGATTGACATGTCGATGTAAATAACCTTACGTTTTTTTACTCCTAAACGGCTTAAATAATGGAGGATTATAAGTGTTGTTGCAGTCGGAGAGGCCGAGCTTCCGCAATCACACAAGTTCAGCTCTTCAATTCACTTGACAGTCTATAAAACACATTCATTCATGTATGCCGACCAAATCCATCATTATGTCCCTTTCAGATCGCTGTATATTGTTTCTCGTGAAGTCTACTTTGTGTCGGATTGTTTAAACACAAGCGTTGTTCAAAGCTTGGTGTGCCACAAAAGGTGCTTTAATGTTTCTCGTTTATTTACGCGAAGCAACAGTAGGTTGTGATGTACGCTTCGATGTTTTTTTTTTTTGTTTTTTTTTTTATTTAAACTGGTTAGCTGAGATTATAGGAGACGGATAATGGTTGTAGGCCCACAGGCTGAAGTGGGGGAAAACAGCCGGCCAAAACAAAAGCTGGATAAATACACGGGCCTTTACGCGTAAAAACGCATCGCATCACAACTCCTCACCGCAGGAAACAGTTGGGCTGGTTTACGGCGACATTTAGTTTGTTGTTCCTCTCGAAGACGCAATATCAGCCGTGTTTAAACAAGTTATAACTGTGTTTACATCGGGTGTGTCTCAAAACTTAGTGTGCTGACTAGCTAGACTGCGTTTGCGTGGCTTTACACGCGCGTGGTGCAGTTTTGTGCTGTCTAGATAGGGAGCTCACTAGCTTTTTGAGACGCAGTCGAAATGTTGAGACACATGGCATTGATGTATATGTTTGTTTGTTTTTGTATAGGGGGTTTGTGGCTGAAATTGCCACGCACATGCACTCTGGGTAGTCATTGGCAAAGTTAGGCTAGTTACTAAAGATTCATTTGTTAACTAATACCACAATGTTGCTCTCTGATAAGAAGACCACCCAAACTAAACTTTATGATGGTATTACCATTACCACAATTACGTAACTATCTATAAACAACTTTCAAAACCATATCCAGGGTGTGACATTACATCAAAATCACCTATAATGTATTTTTGTTTATGATGACAAACATGGGTGATGTGAATGCACCAAATATCTCTAACATTGTCAAGTAATGTGAACGGTAAAATAAACGTTAAGTGTTCCTTAGTAGTCTAGGAGCAAATGCGTTCTGATAGCTTCTTATAATGTTTGGAAAGACATGTGGCAATTGCGATAACTATGGTTCGTAAAGGTACAAGGCCTAATCTCAGTATTTCTATTGCAATGGCATGAATGTAATCGGTATTTAAGAAGCAATGCATTGTTGCCAGCTTAGGCCGGATTCTTTTTTTAGGATCAGAGTGATTATCTGGACATTGTTTTGGAGACAGCGGCATGAGAGTTTTCTTTACAAACCACTGACGGCTCGTATTATGCTTGGCTGCTTGATTGTAGCAATATTGTCAGAAAACGGGTATACAGCATCAGCTGGTGGATTCGTTTCGTTTGGTTTTGCCATGTTACCTTTATATTGCAATTGGCTACTGCAACAGAATCTCATTGTTGTGCCACACTGAAAATTTAAAAATTGTAGATTGCCTGCTTTTTCTTCAGTTGTATCCTGGCTACTCAGTCAGCGTTGACTTAATTGTTACTGTGGAAATGGACTTGTTTGTGTGTCAACAGAACGTATAGCCGGCGAACCAGAGAGAAAGAAGCTGTGTTGTATTACATGTAAACCTGAAAGTCACTAGACTTTCTATCTAATATGACAGATGAGATGACAAGAAGTGTCGTGCAGGAGCTGTAGTCAGTAAAGGTTTACTGTATATTGAAATCTGTGCAAAGTTATATTGATATTTAAGGTTAAAGGTCACCTGGAAACAAAATAAAGAGTAGCTGCTTTACCCACTCAACAATACCTACTTTAACAAAAGAAGGAAGGATCTTACTACGCTTTGAATAAAAGTAAAAGAATGAATGAATCAATCATCTATCTATTTAGTGGGCAAAAGTGATGTCCGGACACCTTTACTCAAATATTATTATTAAAAAAAAATAGATTTTGTATGCATATTGTGTAGTCGTGCTTTGAGCCAGTTGTGATAACGCAGTGAAACATGCCAAATTGTGCTCCATAATTTTTGTCCAGACTCTGATACAAAGAAATTATGAATACGTGGAAAAACAAGAGAGATCCAATGAAATATTAAAAACCGATTATGTTGTTGAATGCTTTTTCCTGTGAGCTTTTTGTTCTAGCTTTAAAATATAAATAAAGTTTATATGTCTCTCTTTTTTTTGGTTACGGATGAAATGTATGCTCTCTATACATTTAAGTTTGCTTTGCTAATTTATATATCCTCAAAGCTTATTATACTTATTATATTATATAAGCCTAATGAGAAAAATAATGATATTCTCAGTAATAATAAACTAATATATACAATTCAGTTTTATTTTATTTTATTTTTGATATTGAAGTATGACCCATAATCGTCTTTAGTGAGATTCATCCGTGTAAAAACAATTATTTAGGAGACGTTTAGATATAATGGGGGAAAAGTCATCTGGCGATAGAGTGTTTCTGAAGTGATCAATCACTCCTGGTTTGTAACAGTCTGCAGTCAGGCGTCACATGGCTCATTCTTAAACAAACAAACAAATGGAAAGTTTCTCCGTAAAGAATGGATGGGTGAAAAGAAAAATAATAATGAATAGCTTTAAGCTATCTCACATATAGTTTGTGTTTCTCAGCTGAGTCGGCGCTTTAAAGGCTTGTATGTACCACGGAATAAAATCGATGAAGGATAGCTGCGACTTTTTATCTCGTAATTCTGACTTATTTCTCGCAATTGCGAGTTTATGGCTCGTAATTATGCTTTTTGTCTTGCAATTGCAAGTTTGTATCTCATAATTCTGACTTTTGTCTCCCAATTGTGAGTTTATAATTCGCAATTATGACTTTTTTTCTCGCAGTTCTGAGTTTCTACGTCGCAATTCTGACTTTATAATTTAAAAATTTTGATAAAATTGCGATTTTAAAAAAGCCAGAACTGTGAGATTAAAAGTTCAGTGGCTGAAACAAGCTTCTGTACATCTCGTTCCAAACCTGTATGACTTTTTTTTTCTTCTCTGCAACACTATAGATGTTTAAGAGAATGTGTAAGCAATTTTTGTTTTCCTTTTCGTAATGAAAGTGAACAGGCTTTGGAGTTGTGAAGCTCAAAAAAGACTTCAAGTATGTTCACATCAAGAACGATTACTGTACATATAACTATAATCAGGGCTGGGTGGGTTACTTTTAAAATATATTTCACTACAGATTACAAAATACATGCTTTAAAAAGTAATTTGTAACGTATTTCGTTACATTACTCAAGTTTAGTAACTTAATCGAAATACTTTAGAATACTTTGGAATACTAATAAGTGTGGAACAAACACAAAAAAGGTAATTGCAAGTTTTTATCTCACAATTCTGACTTTTACCCACAGAATTGTGTGATATAAAGTTGCAATTGTGAGTTATAAAGTCAGAATATAAACTCACAATATTGAGAAAAGTCAGAATTATGAGATATTATCAGATTAAGAGCACTTTGTGATGAGATATAAACTCACATACTAAATTCACAATTGCAAGAAAAAAAGTCAGTATTGCAAGTTTATATCTCCCAATTCTGACTTGCACAATACTCTAACTTGCAATTGGGAGAAGTCAGAATTGTGAAATGCAAACTCACAATTGTGAGGGGGAAAAAAAAAAAAAAAATTTTGAGAAAGATGCAGTGACTTTTTTTACAATTATAAAATGACTCACAAAACGTGAAAACAGTCGTGGATCATCCAGTAATGACAGGACAGTTAAGTTGACAGTTGGGCAATTTTTTTTATAAATTCAGTCATTTTGTCTTGTTCAGGACAGAACTAAATAAAAATAACAATATTTTTATGATCCCTCTTAAAAGTATTAAAATGTTGTTGAAACTTAACTCCTCTTTTTCAGACGGTCAGAGTCAGAGAATCACCAATTGCTGTTTAAATGACATTAAAATTCAAAGTAATCACTTTGGGAATCTAAAACACTTTTCAGATGTAACTGTAATCTGATTACCACCCATTTCAAATGTAACTGTCATGAAATACAGTTACACAAATTTTGTATTTTAAATACGTAACTAAGTTACTTGTATTTCGTTACTCCACAACCCTGCCTATAATTATATTGATGTCCAAACAAATGGAAGAAAACATTCTGTTTATTATAAGCATGCGCAGATGTCGTCATCTCTTAAATGTCAGATGGACATCATGTTTTTAATGTACGTCAACTAGAAAAATAGTTCTGAAAGTGATTCCAAAGATATTGTTCCTCTGTTGTCATGTGTAGTGAAAATTCTCATAGAATCAGAATGTGTATTAAAACTTTACAGTTATCGTTATCACCCTTGATGTGAATGATCCTAATGCACTTTTCTGAAGCATTGACTCTCATGTCTTGAGGTGCCAGGTGTGAAAGCAAAGATTTCCAGAGAATAACAAGTGAAATGTTGCCCTTTCCCTGACACAAAGTTATCATACGGCTTCAGAAGAGTTGATGCATACTGTATACTTTTGTGTTTATCGGTCATATTTGCAATAGTACTGGCTTTTCATTGTATTAAACATGTTAAACATTCTTTTAGAAGAAAAAGGGCAAGTAAATAATGACTTTGGGGTGAATAAAACTTTGAATTCAATTTTTGCTGTCACCTGTGATTAACTGAAGTGATTCTTATGGGATTGGACGCTGGTTTTCCTGGCAATTTCTTTGATTAGTGAATCAATTTGACTGCTGGAATGTTTCGATCAAGACAGGAAAAGAAATCAGAGTTTTTGCATTTTTACAAAGGA